>JAWNLF010000694.1:0-26945 GCA_035042505.1 Drosophila cracens | reverse complement strand
CCAAAGGAGTAAAAAAGTTAGCATTAGATAAGTTAACTATAAACAGCTTTGAGGATTGTCTGTTGAAAAAAAAAAAATAAGTAAATAAAATGTGACTCTTTTATTTTATTTTAAGAAGACTGCATTTTCACTTGCTGTGAAGAAAATTGATATTCTAAGATATTCATGATTGAGAAATGTCTACGTGTGTGCGTAATTTGTTATATGAAGAAGAAGAAATAAAAACACAAGATTTTTGTTTATAATTTACGTTTATTTGTTTGATTTTATTATGCTGAAAATAAAGGGTATTTTCATATAATATATATTAGCTTGCACTTTACCAACGACACAACACCATGAAAGAAATTAAAATAAAATTCACGTCGGGGTCACCAAATGTTTTGAGGAGGGCACCTTTTCACGCTCACCTATGTTCAAAATTGCTTCAGAGGGTTGTGACTTATTTTAATAAATGTAAAACACGATCACTTTACATTTATTTCTTTTAAGTGTTGATTTAACTTTTATTAACCGTATTGTTGTTCTATTTATTAAGTATGTTTATTTTTTATATTTAGTTTGACAATTTTGTATGCTTAACTTTGACTATTGATTCGCGTTTGTATTTTATGCCAATGCATAACCGTGACCGACAAGTTGTAAAACGAGAGTGTCAGATAGATAAGCTTGCATGTGCAAGGCAAGACAAAAGAAGGCAAAGACAAAAGAATGCACAGATAAAGCCCAGGGATGGGCATTCAAATAACGTTACAAAGTTACGTTACTTTTTTAGTCGATTTTGTACTTAATTATTAGTTGTTGGCTGCTGCTGCCTCCGACAGATTTGATTTCAAAGAAGACCTTCCAGTTCATCGAAACGATACAGGGAGGATCTGAAAATTTTCAACACTATTCAATTACAACGTCACATGTTTCGTGGAGAAATACATGTATCAACAGAAATTCATTCTTTTGTTGATGCATTAGAAAAGGCATTTGGAGCTGCCGTATATACAGTGCCTCACACCTTATTTGAAGCAGTGTCAAAGAAAAAAAGTAATTGCCTGCCATAAGCTAATTATTTATTATTTTTCAAAAATTCCACAGACCGATGGTATATAAATATATTAACCACCTTAATTAATAAATAACCCCAATACACTGAGGTTT
This sequence comes from Drosophila cracens, assembly GCA_035042505.1. Taxonomy (NCBI): domain Eukaryota; kingdom Metazoa; phylum Arthropoda; class Insecta; order Diptera; family Drosophilidae; genus Drosophila; species Drosophila cracens. The sequence goes on along the minus strand of JAWNLF010000694.1, from coordinate 25,793 downwards.
CCCCACCTGCTAGGTAGGATTAAGTTAAAAAGTAGCCTATTTTTAGGGAAAATTTTATTTGTACCCTACTAAATAAAATAATATATTTGGAGTATAAAAACTTAAATAAGGATGTTAATACTTAGTATTATATCCTTTTGCCTTAACAACTCCCCTTAACCTATAATTCATGGAAGATACCAGCTTCCTGGTAGCTTCTGGGCAGATTCTGCTCCACTCATCCCGCAGAGCATCTTTTAGGTCTTCTTTGCTGGATATTCTGTGCTTCCGGATGTTATTTTCCAGCAGAGTCCACAAATTCTCAATAACATTTAAATCTGGAGACTGGGCCGGTGGCGGCAGTTTTTGATGAGCCAGGACTGTACTATCTTGGCCTTATGCTTGGGATCGTTGTCCTGGTAGAACCGGAAAGTACGTCGGATTCCTACCTTCTCGGCACTTTGGAGTAAATTTTCCTTTAGTATGTTGAGGTACACATTCTTGTCCATTGTTGTTTCAAAAATCAAAAAATTAATTAGCTTATGGCAGGCAATTACTTTTTTTCTTTGACACTGCTTCAAATAAGGTGTGAGGCACTGTATAAGAGCAATACATAAGGACAAACAAGCCATAATTATTATGTACCAAATCACATTTAGCCCCAATCAACACAAAACACTACCACGTATGGAACTAAGGCTGCATTATTGGGAGCTCAGCATGTAGAAAATGGTACAGAAGATCTATCTATGAAAAACGTACCAACTTCCTATTGGTCCGATTCAAGGATAGTATTGTCATGTCGCCATAAGAATTGAGATAATTCAACGACTAACACTACAAAAGGAATGGAAGCATGTTGCTTCGGAGAATAATGCGGCTGACGTACTGTCCTCTGTTCTTACACGGCTCGCCTTAAAAATGGCCACCACCGTTTGTCGCTACTAACGATCAGGCGGAGAGCTCAAACCCTCCAGTAAAATCAGCAAAACATCTTCTATTAAAAATTGTTACAACGGCTAATTTAACATACGAGGAGCTGGAAACCGTCATAGTTGAGATAGAAGCAATACTCAATTCCCGTCCTTTAACGCCTCTATCAGATGACCCAAATGATATTACTGCATTAACACCAGGACATTTTCTGATTGGAGAACCATTAACCGCACAAGCCGACAGTAAACCAACCCAACAACCCAAAATACTTGGACAGCGATGGCAGGCAGTTTCGAAGTTAAAACATTCATTCTGGACACAGTGGTCTCATGAATATCTTCAACAGCTACAGCAACGTCAAAAGTGGAGAAGATCGTCAGCTAACATCAAAGAAGGAGCTCTAGTTCTGCTAAAAGAAGACAACACTCCAGTTTTACAATGGCCCATGGTTAGAATTGTTCGAGTTTATCATGGAAAAGACAATTTCGTGAGGGTTGTTGATGTAAAAACTTCCAAAGGAATCTTTAAGAGGGAGATTCAGCACGTAGCTCCTCTATTTAATGAAGAGGAACCCACTCACAAGCACCCAATAGATGATCCTATGGAATGTGAACAATCAGATGAAGTTTCACATCCTAAAAAAAGGAAGCAGATTAATATCTGTTCCGTAACTACAACGATTGCTTTTGTATATTTTTATCTTTAAGTTGGGACTCTTCTTTAGTTCGGGGTGTTTATTACTAAGCATATCGATATTATGATTATTATTATTACTATCATTTTGAATACGTATAAATATTAGATTAAATTAATTTTAATTAACGATTCTGCAAACAACAAAAATAAAAAGGGGAAAACCAAAAAGCTCAAGCTGGACTGAATATTTAAGAATTGTATTATATTTAGTTATATTATTTAAAATTGAGAAGAAACAAAAAACACAAGAACAAGTGGTAATATTAAATGCGTATTTATATTTGTATGTAAATCTGATTGTTAATGTATGTATGTTCATTCAATTTCTTGTATGTGTAACGCATTAAAAACCTAAAAAAAAATCAAAAAATTAAAATAAGAATAAACAAAACCAAAGGTGTACCAAATCAATTCTGTCTTTTGTGATCTATTGTGATGCTAAACTTGGACTCCCCAAGTAGCACTCAAATCTTTTTATGCCTTTTAACGTTTTAAGCAAAATACTTCTACAACTATTCTAAACTCTTGATTACTCAATAACAATTGCTTGCTTTGGGTAAACGAGAAAACAAAACCAAACAAGAAAAAAACTTGAAAACAATCATGCACAATAAATGGTAAATCAGAAGAGGATAACTTAAAAAACAAAGAAAGAGGAATCCAAATTTGAAAATACTTTAATATACTACTACTTTCATATACACTAAATCAAGTAATTGTGTGAATCGAAAGCCCCTTGTTTTTAGATTTTAAATGTGCTAACAAATGTTTATACCATATAGTAAAGTACTTAATTATGTCTGTATTATCTATAAACAAATACGTACAATGGGCAGACAAGATATACAACAAGATGCAGGCAACCTATTACAATTAAGGAGGATTGAGATTGAACAGTTCAAGGATTGTGACAGAAATGTACGCGTACAATTTAACTCAATAAACAAACAATTGAATTTAAATGTTTAATAAATATGTGTGAAAATGACTATATACACACTCTACTTATTTCTCTAAACATTCATTTAAATTTAACGGATCCAAACTGGAGTTATACGGCGCTGTCTCAGAATTGTTCTTGAACTGGCGTTCATACAGATCGGCTCCCATTTTAAGGGATTCATCATCCGAGCGATCGGTGTTGGCCTCAGCGATCAGCAGCTGAATTTGATGGCAAAGAAATGGTTCGGTTGCAGCGCTCATTTTATTTTGCTGCTGACCAAGCAAAGCGTTCTCCAGAAAGCCATAAACCTCTTTCAGGTTGATGCCACCCAGTTGATCCGGCTCTGGTTATTCGCAGAGCGTTCACGCGCTTGTACTTTACAGCAGTTGCAGCCATTGATTGATGCTGTTCAGGCTGTCGGATTCGTATTGCTGATTACAAGCAACTCGGCCTCCTCGCTGCTGCGGCAAATGAAATCAATCAAGGCTTGTTTCTCCTTTTTTCGGCGTACGGCTGCCTCCAGATTGCTGTGCGTGGAGCCATTTTTCTTCAGGTACTCCAGCACTGATCGCTTTGTCTGCGCCCTTATTTCAACATTTAGCTTATTTTTGATTAAATTATCCTCATCATCTGATTTCATTTTTTTTTCGGCATTCCTCGCAGAAAATTTGTTTGAAAAAAAGCACACGCTATTAAAAAGCAGCAGCTATTGAAAAGCAGCAGCTGCTGTATTAGATGTTGGTTATGTTGTTTTCATGCCGCTTACATTGGCACAATCGATAAACAATGAAAGATGAGTCACATTTCCATACTTTTCAGTGGTACATTAGTCTGACCTCACATCTTACGGCAATAGCTTCCAATCTTCAACGCATGCAAAGCGAGATTATTAATATACTTATGACAATACCGTGTTACCACGGCGGCTAAAGGATCAATTTGACCATATAAGAGACCATTTAAAAGCAGATCAAATGCTTCCAGCCACCCCAGAGAACATGCTCATGGCATACAAAATGATGAAAGCGGAAGGCACCGTAGTAGACAATCACGTTATAATAAAAATAACATTGCCCTTGGTATCAACCTCAACACTGGATTTATATAATCTGGCACCTATACCAGCTACAGGCCAACATGGACTTCAAGCATTCAAAATTCGAACACCTTTTATTGCCATCAACAATTGTCGGGATAAATTTGTGGAATTGACTACGGAAGACATGGCAAACTGTCATCAAAGATCCACAAATGATTTCATCTGCTACAGTAAACAATCACTGTTTTCTATCGACATGAGCTGCGAAACGCAAATGTTCTACAACAAAACAGATTCATCTTGCCAGATTGAAAATATCAATAAAATATTCATGTGGCAGAAAATGTATGGGATGAACAGTTGGATATTTGCAACAAAGGCTCCATTAAAACTCTCTGCAGTCTGCACCGATGGAACATCAGATATCCAGTTACATAATACTGGGCTACTGGCAGCAAAGGCGGGATGTACCATTAATAACCTTTACCAGTAAAAGCGTTATGGAAACATGATTGTTGACATGGAGGACAACAAACCGACCACTCAATGACCGGATACTACAACAAAATACATGGAAATCTTCGGCTATAATGAGCTTCACGAATTACAGAGGGACCTTATACTAAACAAACAGCAGAAAATCGTACGCTTCAGATAGCGCAGAGACTCAATAAATGGGCTGCCATTAGAAGTGGGTTTTCGCACCATCTGTCGGGCGGCCTGCAGTAAGCAGATGGTACCAGACGCAGCGTCCTTAATAAGATAATATTAAAACATGGTATCTGTAAGCGCATAGATAACTATTGATTGTTTAGGTCAACTAATGTAAATAATAAAAATAATAAATAATGCCCTAAGCAAACTATACCGTCTAAGAATTTTGTATGTAAACCATGCATTTTTTTTTTTTTTAATGTAGCAATTTAATTTAATATTAATCAATTTATTGAAAGGTTATGAAATATTGTTTTGAAGATTGTATACATAATAACAGGGAATTTAAATTAATAACATAAACAAATAATTGGTTTTAACATATTACAATATTACGTAACATCAACTTAACATTAAATATAACATTTGTTGCACATCAACGATACTATTAATGCCCAGCTGTCCAGAGGTCGCTGGTGTGAAGGCGCTTTAAGCGTGTACGGGTTGTATTCGACCCTCGTGAGCAAGCCAATGGGTTGACATGGTTATGTAGTCGGTCATTGTAACGAATTGTATGGCGGTACACAGAAGTCGTTGTGCAGCGTCATATTTCTCACATAGAAATGTCGCACCAGAGATGTCTCTTAGCACCTTGTTCTGCAGAACTTGAATTTGATTAATCAACGATTTTGCAGCTGTGCCCCAAAAATGAATCCCATATGTCCATGTGGGCACGATGATGCTCCTGTACACCAGCAGCTTGTTGATCAAGCAGAGTTTGCTGGATGACTTCAGCAACCAGCAACACGCTGCTGCCGTGATCTAAATGTGTTCGCGCAAGTAAGGCAGGTCCAAGGACACTACCCTGCGGTACACCCGCTCCGATGCGGCGGATGTTTGATCGCTCGCCCCTAACTTCAACCATAAAAGAGCGGCCTGAGCAGTAAATACTGCACAGATGGTAGTAGGGACTTAAGCTTAAAAAGCAGGCCATCATGCCATCATACGCGATCAAACGCTTGCTGGATATCCAGGAAGACGGCAGAGCTGTACTGTATTTTCATCCTCGGAGCATATGGTCACACAAAAAAAAATTTGCAGCAAAAAACTAATTTTATTTTTATTTTATTTTATTTTTTTATTCGTAAGATTTTTTCGCGTTACTCTCTCTCGCGGGCAGTTCTGCTGGTGCAAAACTCTTTTTGCAAGACGCCCTCACTCAGCGTGATTTCTGAGTGCGCCGCCACCACTCTGGTAGAGTGTGTGCGCTTGGTGCGCGAAATTTTGCGCCAATATGAGCAACACACCCCATACCGCCACTCCTGGCGACGCGCCTGATACAGCAGCTGCAGTTTCCTGGTGCTCCTTCTCTTGCCAGGCTGACTCCGCTATAATCTGCGCTCTCGCTTGGAAAGCAGCACCAACGACAACAGCAAAGTGAACAATGCAAGAATTGCAATGGCCAACTTTTACATTAATATCTTTCATGGGTTGTGTGTTTATTCACTATTTATTCACAATATTTTTGGTCTATGTATTTTGCTTTATGCTTATTTATATATGCGTTTATTCAATTAGCATATTATAATGTTTATGTTTCAGTTTAACAATTTGTGTGTCTAAAGTATTTGATTTGTTGCGCGAGTCTCCTTTTTGCCATGCGCGATCGACGAGAGTTAGACCGAGAGTGTCTGATAGATAAACTTGCATGTGCAAGGCAAGACAAAAGAAGGCAAGGACAAAGGAAGGCGAAGACAAAACCCAGGGATGGGCATGCAAGTTACGTTACGTTTTACGCAGAACAGCGATCTTGCCAACGGTTCTTCTGACGGTACCAGCTGCCGTTTTGATTATGGCGACTCGCAAGACGCCGTCCTTTCCAGTAATATAGCTGTCGACTGGTCAAGACGCCATTGCAGGGTGTCACGTTGTCGTCCTAAAGGACCACGATTGAATTTGTCATCAGGTTAGGCATCGATGAGCGCCATTTCGAACGTTCCTGAAGTACAAGTAGCTGGTGGCGCTCCACTTGCGCCAGAATGTCTGATGTATTTGATATACGCGCTGCCAGCGACTTAGGCGATTGATGTCGATATGCGTTATGTCGGGTTCTTCGATTGTGGCATATGGGGTTCCAATCAAAAAATGTCCAGGAGTGAGAAATTCTAGATCGCTTGGATTCTCTGAAATGGGACAAAGAGGTCGTGAGTTTAACATTGCAGAAATTTCGCATACAAGGGTACGAAGCTCATAAAATGTGAGGACAGATTTTCCAGCGACGCGATAGAAGTGGTGTTTAGCAGATTTTACCGCAGCCTCCCACAAACCACCAAAATGAGGAGACCGAGGCGGAATGAAATTCCATTTGATTCCAATCGAAAGGCAAGAGTTCGAAAGCTCCTTAATATGAGGGTCGCTCAAAAAGAGTAGCCTCAACTCGTTCAGTTCATTCCGGGCTCCAACCAAATTTGTTGCATTGTCAGACCAGATTGAATTGGGTTTGCCTCTGATGCCGATGAATCGCTTTAATGAGGCGATGAACGATGCGGTTGATAAGTCCTCCACCAATTCCAAATGTACTGCCTTGGTGGCAAAACAAACGAATATTGATATGTAGCACTTTGTGGGCGGCCCGTTCCTGACTTCTGACTTGGTGAAGAATGGTCCACAAAAATCAATTCCAGTTGTGCAGAATGGGCGGCCTGGTTGCACTCGATCTGCAGGTAACGGTGCCATGATGTGCTCGAGTAGCTTGGGCTTCATTCGAAAACAACGAATGCATTTGCCGATGACTGCTGACACGGTTTTTCGCCCGCCAATGGGCCAAAATCGCTGTCGCAGTGCAGCCAGCAAGCTTTGTGGTCCACTGTGCAAGAATTGGCGGTGAAAATGATCGATGATGGCGATGGTGACGGGGTGCTGAGCTGGCAGAATTATTGGATGCTTTGCTTCGTAATCCAAAAACGAGTTCTGAAGACGTCCGCCAACGCGAATTAATCCGAAGCTGTCCATAATCGGATTTAACGATATGAGTTTTGATTTCGATGATACGACCTTCTTTGTGCGCAAATCCTTGTGTTCTTCGGCGAAGTGAACCATTTGGATTCCTCTGAGTAGAAGATGTGTACCGGCCTTTATGTCGTCGACTGTAAGTGGGCCTTTGGAATGATTTTGATTATTCGTCTTGAGCTGAGAGAACCTGTATATGTATCCAAAGACTCGTTGCATCTTGCCAAAAGAGTTTGGGTACTTGCATCTGAACGATATGTCAAGCTTATCCGTTAAAATTAAGGCATGACGACGACGTTCGGGCAGATCCGAGCGGGTAGGAATGTCTGGCGGCCAATCATCAGTAGATGAGCGTAGAAAGGCAGGTTCTTCACGCCAAAGATCCGATTCCAAAAGTTCGAGTGCTCCGCAGCCACGAGATAATATGTCAGCTGGGTTCAAATGGGTAGGAACGTGGTTCCAAATCATCCCCTTGGTGCGCTCCTGAATCTGAGATATTCTGTTGGATACAAAAATATTAAATTCAGATGGAGCTTGTCGAATCCAAGAGAGTGCAATAGTCGAGTCAGACCAACAGTAGAACTGACGAGGGTGCGGTGCGCATCGAGCAATGTTGGAGACGAGCTCTGATAGTAGATGTGCAGCGGCTAGTTCCAGCTTAGGAATTGTAAGCGTTTTTAGTGGTGAAACTCTTGATTTGGAGCATAGGAGATGAGAAGAGTAGGCACCCTGCGCTTCTGATCGCACGTAAACGCAGGTGCCGTATGCGGCTAGGCTTGCATCACAGAACGCATGTATTTCCCATGATGAGTGTGGCTGCAGAACAAAGCGAGGGAATTTGAGCGTACCAGCTACAGCTATTTGGGAGATGTGCTCAATCCAGGCAGAGTGCAGAGACTGAGGAAGGGCTTCGTCCCAATTGAGTTTGTCCTTCCACAGCGTCTGTAAGAATATCTTTAGCTTCGTGATTATAGGAGATATTAACCCGAGGGGGTCGTAGAATTTGGCGATTGAGGCTAGTATTGTACGCTTGGTTGTTGCAATGTTGTCGGAGGGAGTAGACGACGGTTCCGATTCCGAATGCTTGCTCGCTGCCGCTAGAGATGAGTGTTCGGGAGTAGCACAGCCTCCAGAAACTATCCAGCCTAATTTGGTCTTCTGAAGCGTGGGCAAATGATTTGCCTGACGAATTTGCCCAACGCAAAGCAAGTCGAAAAATATGCCAGCGCCAATTAGCATATCGATCCTTTGACCTTTGTAAAATAGTGGGTCAGCGAGGTGGCAGTTGCTTGGTATTTTCCATCCGGTGGTGTTTATGTCGAAGTGAGGCTGATAATCAGTGATCTTTTGCGTTACAACGGCAGAAAATGATCCTTTATATGAGCCAGTAGCTGATTGTGCAACAATATCAGCTGCTTTGTTGAGCGAAAGAGAGGATTCGCCTATGCCTGATACCAACATATTCGAACGGCGTGGTTCCAACTGAAGCTCGTTGGCGAGACGAGTGGTGATAAAGTTGAGCAGCGATGCTGAATCCAGCAGAGCTCTACAAGGTACGAGGGTGCCAGATCGATTTCTGACAAGTATGATAGCCGTTGCGAGCAGCACGTAATCGTTCTCATTTGGTTTCAGGGCTCTAGGTGGTGATGTGGATACAAGTGATGCACCTTGACAACGCGTTGTGTCGGGCAGCTGAGATGCAGACGAACTTGTGTCCATATGTAACAATGAGTGGTGCTTCTGTTGACAATGTTTGCAGTGACCAGATTTGCATTGCTGTAGACTATGCCCTTTGCGAAGGCAGTTAAGGCAGAGGTGCAGCCTTTTTGCTTCTTTATAGCGAATAGTGGGGGTTAAATTTATAAATCGTGTACATTTTAACAGATGATGATCAGCAGATTCGCATAAGACACAAAATTGAGTGGTGTTAACGATTAGTGTATTGCGGTTTTGTACATACGATTTTCCCAAGTGCTTGCCAGGTGTGTGCGTTACCATGGCAAATTCTAAATTTTCCATCATGCGGCATCTCCTTTCCAAAACATGTCGGTCCATTTTGGCAGCCCTTTCAGAGGCAATGTTTCCTCCCACTTTTCCTCCGTGGCTTGATCCAATTTGGATGTGATCAGGTGAATCAACAAGCCATCTGCAATGTCGTCAGCAGATGCCACTGCGTGCAACGCGCGCAGATGTGAATTGATACTGTCACTCAATTGACGCAGACTGCTCGCCGATCCCTTGTCCACCCTTGAGAGCCTGAATATGGAACGTACGTGTGCCTGAAAATGCAACAATTTATCATCAAAACGATTTATTAACAATTCCATGGCCTTGTCGTAATTGTCCTCCGTTGGCTCGCTTCCAACGCAGGTCCTGCCAGGCATGATCGAAGATGCTGAAACTTCTCCACTTTGGATAGTTCCTCGTTTTGGCCGACGACAGTGTTGAACATAGCGAAGAAATCGGGCCAGTCGATGTACGCACTGCCGAAACGTGGAAGCTCAAATTGTGGTAATCTGGAGAGACGCGCTGCGCTTCTTCAGCTACCATTTAGCTCGTTCGGGTTACTCCGGATTGCAGTGAAATATAGAACTTTAAGCCTTGTGCAGATTGATGAGTTCACAAGAGAGCTTGGATGTCACCTCGCAGCTGAGTTGGTCAAATCGCGGCCTTGCGTCCGTGGCCAGCTCCATAAGATTAAGCTTCTCCAGTTTGAATTGTGCAGCATCAAAGTTCGAGAGCATTTTGCTGACTAAATACAGTCTAGCTTGCAACTCAGTTTCATCAAAATGCAGCAGCTGCTCAGCAGATAAAAACGCATTTAATGCGTTGAGTTGCCGAGATACTGATTCTGCTTTTGCTTTGTAAAAGTCCAAGTCAGAGCGAGGAGCCACAATTAAATTCGAATCGTTCTTGGCCATTTCAATTTCTAGTCACAACTGACTCCCGCGATTAGCACTGTCGAATATGCACGTATGTTGTTTACGAAACAACGGATAAACGAAATGCAGCCGAGATAAACGGCAAGTGCGAGTTCACTGGACGCGATTAACGGCAAGTACAGGTTGACCGCTGAATGACCGCTGCGTTAACGAAAGTTTTTTCACAGCGCAACCAATAACTTGCATATGCGAACGCAAGAATGTGGGCGAGCAAACGGAGACAAAAAAAAGAGTAAGCGCGCGTAATGAAAATGAGAGCGAAAGTTTGAATGCGTGTGTGTGTGTGCGATCGCGATTGTCGGTCTTTGCATCGAATTATGCAGAAGACGCTTAGAATGATTATTAACACAATAGTTAATAATCTTTCACTTGCACTTGAACAACGACACAACATCATGAGAGAGATAAACGAGAGCGAAAATGTTCGAATGTGTGTGTGTGTGCGAGCGCGATGGTTGGTCTTTGCATCGAATTATGCAGAAGACGCTTACAATGATTATTAACACAATAGTTATTAATCTTTCACTTGCACTTTGCCAACGACACAACACCATGAAAGAAATTAAATAAAAAAAATCACGTCGGGGTCACCAAATGTTTAGAGGAGTGCGCCTTTTTCACGCTCACCTATTTGCGAATTGAGTGTTTTGTGTTTGTTAGATTTATTTTAATAATGTAAACACGATAGTTTACATTAGTTTTCTTTCATGTGTTGTTTATGTTATTCACTTTTATTTACAATGGGTTTGTTGTATGTTTATAATGTTATGTGTTTATAGCTTAACATATTTGATATGTTTAATGTATTTGATTTGTTGCGCGTGTCTTCCCTTTGCCGATGCGCGATCGACGAGAGATGTAGCGAGAGTGTCTTAGATATAGATTAGCTTGCATGTGCAAGGCAAAGACGAACGAATGCAAAGACAAAAGGAAGGCAAAGACAAAACCCAGGGATGGGCATGCAAATTACGTTATGAGGTTACGTTATGTTTTTAATCTATGTTGTGTTTAATTAGTTGTTGGCTGCTGCTGACCCGAACACAGCGTATACAACAAAATAAATTGGAATATAAAAAATTTTATATTTTGTTCTTTGTATATTTGTTTTTGAATTTATTTTGAATCTTTTCTTTGGACGGAATACTTCGGTGTTGTTTATTATTCTTCTGCTGCCGACGTTGATACTGACGTAGGTATCGATCGCCAAGTTGATCCAAATGCCGATCAGGGCATTCAACAGTAATGCGCACCTGACAGATGGAGCGTAGGTTGTAAATCTCTTTGTTATTCGCAGCCGGCTCCAACTCTAAATAACAAAGGTTTAGCTCCTTCTTGCTCACACGGCTAACAATAGTTTGGACACCACGCACTGAGTGCCCAGGTCTGGCGAGCTCATCTTTTAGGCAATCAATTTTCTGCAACGATGGATGCAGTCTCCTGATAACCACTCGGAAGCCTCTGTCCTCCTTTATTTGGTAGGAGTGAAACGGTATTTTCTTCTCCGTAAACATTCTCTGGATTGCCCTGTAAGAGTCAATACCACTTGGCATGACTCTCACAGTACCACCACCACTGCATTTAAGCATAAAGCTGTCAGGCGGCGTGACAGCATTTAATGCTTCCAGGAGTCCAACAACGTTGGTGATACCCTCAGCTATAAGTGGCGGGGGCTTGGAAGGCCTTGTTGGCTGAGGTTCCGCAGTGAAAGTATTTGACTGAGAATAATCACGGATCTCGGCGGCATCGTCTACAATCGGCGGAAAAATTGGGGAAGTAGGCACAACTATACTCTTCTCTGCCATATCAACTGACTCGATGTCTGGGTCAGAATCTGACTGCGGGTCCTCTAGTGCTTGTTGTGCTGCACGAGCACCTGCAGAAGTAGATGGCACTGCGTCCAAGTCGATGTAGCCGTTGATTGTCGCAATTTTTCTTTTTTTGCTGGCATTGTTGTTGGCGTTAATATCACCAATATAATTTTTGGTGTTTTTGTTAGTGTTGTTGTCGTTGGCGTTGTTTGTATTGTTGTTGATGTAATTGTTGTTGGCATTTGCAATTCTTGCATTGTTCACTTTGTTGTTGTTGTTGCTGCTGCTTTCCGAGCGAGAGCGCAGATTATAGCGGAATTCGCTGGTCAGCCTGGCAAGAGAAGGCGAGCACCAGGAAACTGCAGCTGCAGTCTCAGGCGCGTCGCCAGGAGTGGCGGTATTGGGGGTGTTGCTCATATTGGCGCAAAATTTGCGCGCACCAAGCGCACACACTCTACCAGAGTGGTGGCGGCGCACGCAGAAATCACGCTGAGTGAGGGCGTCTTGCAAAAATAGTTTTGCACCAGCAGAACTGCTCGCGGGCGTCGATAGTTTCAAATCGTGAGAGAGAGTAACGCGAAAAGTCACACGTATAAAAAATAAAATCTAATAAAAATAAAGTTATTTTTTCTGAATATTGCATCTGAGGACTGAAAATACGACTCACGACTTTATCATAGTATGACACTATTTATTATAATTCAATAGTTATCTACATGCTTATAGATACCATGTCTTAATGTTATCTTATTTATGACGCTGCATCTGTTACTATCTGCTTAATGCAGGCTGTTCGCCAGATAATACTAAAACTTTTTTTTATATAATTATTTTTAATATTGTTCAATAGTGCTACTGCTATGCAGAGCATAACTCAAAAGATTGATCAAATGATCAGTCTCCTAATGGCGATGGTAACCAACAAAAATTAATAAATTAAATACAATACTGTCAGACAATTTTGCCTGACATTTCAAATCTATATAACCCACTAATACAATAGAATCAATATTAACTTAACCACTCCGGCTCTCTTGTGCCAAAATAATCATTGTCGGAGGCAGCAGCAGCCAACAACTAACAATTAAGTACCACATCGATTAAAATTATAACGTAACGTAACTTGCATGCCCATCCCTGGGTTTTGTCTCGCCCTCCTTTGTCTTTGCCTTCCTTTTCGTATTTGCCTTGCACATGCAAGCAAATCTTTATCTATAAAAACACTCTCGCTACGTCGCTCGTCGGTCGCGCATCGGCAAAGGAGACACGCGCATCATATAATGAATATAAATTAATTGTACTTCGTATAAAAAACTGTAATATACATACAGCAAGAATGCTGTTAATAAAAAGTGAAAGCACACAAACCATGAAGGAAAACAATGTAAACTAATCGTGTTTTGCATTATAACAAAATCACACCACAATACAAACAATATCGAACATAGGTGAGCGTGAAAAAGGCGCTGTCCTCAAAACATTTGGTGACCCCGACGTGATTTTTGTTTAAGTTCCTTCATGGTGTTGTGTAGTTGAAAGTGCAAGTGAAAAATTATTAACTATTGTGCTAATAATTATTCGAAGCGTCTGTTGCATAATTCGATGCAAAGACCGAAAATCGCGCTCTCACAAACACACACACACTCGCATTGTAAGCGTCTGTTGCATATTCCAATGCAAAGACCGACAATCACACTCGGATTGTAAGCGTCTGTTGCATGATTCCAATGCAAAGACCGACAATCACACTCGCATTGTAACGTCGCCGTCAATCGCGTAACTCGCATAATTCGCATGCAAAGGCCGACAATCTCCACACACACATCGCATTGTAAGCGTCTTCTGCATAATTCGATGCAAAGACCGACAATCGCGCTCGCATACACACACACGCATTCGAACATTTTCGCTCTCGTTTTCATTACGCGCGTTTACTCTTTTTTTGTCTCCGTTTGCTCGCCCACTGATTCGATTGCTAATTCAGCACTCATGCACAGTTATTGTCGCTGTGCAAAAACTTTCGTTAACGCAGCGGTCATTCAGCGGTCAACCTGTACTTGCCGTAATCGCGTTCAGTGAAATCGCACTTGCCGTTTATCTCGGCTGCATTTCTTTCATCCGTTGTTTCGTAAACAACATACATCCAAACCTACGTGCATATTCGACAGTGCTAGTCGCGGGAGTCAGTTGTGACTAGAAATTGAAATGGCAGAACGATCGCTTAATTCGTGGCTCCTCGCTCGGACTTGGACTTTACAAAGCAAAAGCAGAATCAGTAGCTCGGCAACTCAGCGCATTAAATGCGGTTTTATCTGCTGAGCAGCTGCTGCATTTTGATGAAGTTGAGTTGCAAGCCAGACTGGATTTGGTCAGCAAAATGTGCTCGGGCTTTGATGCGCACAATCCAAACTGGAGAAGCTTAATCTCATGGAGCTGGCCACGGACTCAAGGACGCGATTCGACCAACTCAGCTGCGAGGTGACATGCAAGCTCTCTCGTGAACTCATCAATCTGCGCAAGGCTTCGATTCTCCACTCCACTGCAATTCGGAGCAACCCGAACGAGCTAAATGGTAGCTCAAGAAGCGCAGCGCGTCCCTCCAGATTACCACAATTTGAGCTTCCACGTTTCGGCGGTGCGTACATCGACTGGCCGACTTCTTCGCAATGTACAACACTGTCGTCGGCCAAATCGAGGAACTATCCAAAGTGGAGTTTCACGATCATGCCTGGCAGGACCTGCGTTGGAAGCGATTCGCGCTTTGGAACCAACGGAGGACAATTACGACAAGGCCATGGACTTGCTAATAAATCGGTTTGATAATAAATTGTTGCTTTTCAGGCACACGTACGTTCCATATTCAGGCTCTCAAGGGTGGACAAGGGATCGGCGAGCAGTCTGCGTCAATTTAGTGACGGCATCAATTCACATCTGCGCGCGCTGCACGCAGTGGCATCGGTTGACGACATTGCAGACGGCTTGTTGATTCACCTGGCCATATCCAAATTGGATCAAGCCACGCAGGAGAAGTGGGAGGAAACATTGCCTCTGAAAGGCCTGCCAAAATGGACCAACATGTCTACATTTTTGGAAAGGAGATGCCGCATGATGGAAAATTCAGAATTTGCCACGGTAACGCACACACCTGGCAAGCACGTGGGAAAATCGTATGTACAAACCCGCAATACACTACTCGTTAACACCACTCAATTTTGTGTCTTATGCGAATCTGCTGATCATCATCTGTTTAAATGTACACGATTTATAAAGTTAACCCCCACTATTCGCTATAAAGAAGCAAGAAGGCTGCACCTCTGCTTTAACTGCCTTCGCAAAGGGCATAGTATACAGCAATGCAAATTTGGTCACTGCAAACATTGTCAGCAGAAGCACCACTCATTGCTACATATGGACACAAGTTCGTCTGCACCTCAGCTGCCCGACACAACGCGTGCATCGCTTGTCTCTTTATCCACATCGCCACCTAGAGCCCTGAAACCAAATGAGAACGATTACGTGCTGCTCCCAACGGCCATCATACTCGTCAGAAATCGATCTGGCACATTCATACCTTGCAGGGCGCTGCTGGATTCAGCATCGCAGCTCAACTTTATCACTACTCGTCTCGTCAACCAGCTTCAGTTGGAACCACGCCGTTCAAATATGTTGGTATCAGGCATAGGCGAATCTTCTCTTTCGCTCAATAAAGCAGCTGATATTGTTGCAATATCAGACACTGGCTCATATAAGGGATCTTTTTCTGCCGTTGTAACGCAAAAGATCACCGACTATCAGCCGCACTTCGATGTAAACACCAGTGGATGGAAAATACCAAGCAATTGCCACCTCGCCGACCCACTATTTTACAAAGGTCAAAGGATCGATAGTTAATTGGCGCTGGCATATTTTTCGACCTGCTTTGCGTTGGGCAAATTCGACTGGCAAATCATTTGCCCACGCTTCAGAAGACCAGATTAGGCTGGATAGTTTCTGGAGGCTGTGTCATCCCCAAACGCTCATCTTTAGCTGCAGGGATCAAGAACTCGGAAGCGGAACCATTATTCGACTTAGTGAAGCAATTTTGGGAAATAGACAACTATTGCGGCGCTGCAGATATGCCGTCAGACGAGGACACCATTTGCGAGCAATTATTTCTCCGCAATTATGCGCGTCTCGAATCAGGCGAGTACGCAGTTCGGCTCCCAGCTAAGGATCGTTTTGACGCGCTCGGGGATTCGTATAATCCTGCCCTACGTCGATTCAATGCACTCGAATCGAAACTAGCCAAAAACGCAGCTCTAAGGTCGCAGTATGTGGCATTTATGAATGAGTACATTGACTTGAGGCACATGTCAGTAGCCTCCAAGCAATCCACCATACCGCAATACTTTCTGCCTCATCATTGCGTGCAGAAGCTCGATAGTACCACGACCAAGCTGCGAGTCGTCTTTGATGGGTCCGCAAAAACCACATCTGGACTCTCTCTGAACGATTTATTGTTTGCAGGACCATCCATACAACCAAAAATATTCATCCCACTGCTTCGATTTCGATTTTATAAGGTTGCCTTATGCGGGGACATCTGCAAGATGTACCGTTGCGTTCGCGTGTCTCATCCAGATCAATACCTTCAATGCATCCTATGGCGTGACAAGGCGAGCGATGAAGTCCAGGTGTACACCTTAAACACCGTCACATACGGAACAAAGCCTGCGGCATATTTAGCTATTCGAGCTATGCAACAGCTTTCTTACGACGAAGAAAGCTCGCTACCCCTTGCTTCAAAAATCATTCGAAGGGATTTCTACGTTGACGATCTAATTACTGGAGGCGATACTATCGAAGAAGTTGTTGAAATTCGTCAGCAAGTCAAGGAGCTGCTTCGAAGAGGGCACTTTCCTATTCGCAAATGGTGTTCAAATGAGGAAACTGCTCTGGATGGCGAGCTGGAAGCAGACTGCGAAAAAATGGTGAAGTTCGACGATGGAACCGATGTTAAGAAGGCCCTGGCTTGGGATACGAACTCTGATCATCTCCTATTCAGTCCGTCGTCTACTCTCTCCGGCAACATTGTAACCAAGCGTACAATACTAGCCACAATCGCCAAATTCTACGACCCCCTCGGGTTAATATCTCCTATAATCACGAAGTTAAAGATATTCTTCAGACGCTGTGGAAGGACAAACTCAATTGGGACGAAGCCCTTCCTCAGTCTCTGCACTCTGCCTGGATTGAGCACATCTCCCAAATAGCTGTAGCTGGTACGCTCAAATTCCCTCGCTTTGTTCTGCAGCCGCACTCATCATGGGAAATACATGCGTTCTGTGATGCAAGCCTAGCCGCATACGGCACCTGCGTTTACGTGCGATCAGAAGCGCAGGGTGCCTACTCTTCTCATCTCCTATGCTCCAAATCAAGAGTCTCACCACTAAAAACGCTTACAATTCCTAAGCTGGAACTAGCCGCTGCACATCTACTATCAGAGCTCGTCTCCAACATTGCTCGATGCGCACCGCACCCTCGTCAGTTCTACTGTTGGTCTGACTCGACTATTGCACTCTCTTGGATTCGAAAAGCTCCACCTGAATTTAATATTTTTGTATCCAACAGAATATCTCAGATTCAGGAGCGCACCAAGGGGATGATTTGGAACCACGTTCCTACCCATTTGAACCCAGCTGACATATTATCTCGTGGCTGCGGAGCACTCGAACTCTTGGAATCGGATCTTTGGCGTGAAGGACCTGCCTTTCTACGCTCATCTACTGACGATTGGCCGCCAGACATTCCTACCCGCTCGGATCTGCCCGAACGTCGTCGTCATGCCTTAATTTTAACGGATAAGCTTGACATATCGTTCAGCTGCAAGTACCAAACTCCGGCAGATGCAACGAGTCTTTGGATACATATACAGGTTCTCTCAACTCAAGACGAATGATCAAGATCGTTCCAAAGGCCCACTTACAGTCGACGACATAAAGGCCGGTACACATCTTCTACTCAGAGGAATCCAAATGGTACACTTCGCCGAAGAACACAAGGATTTGCGCACAAAGAAGGTCGTATCATCGAAATCAAAACTCATATCGCTAAATCCGACAATGGACAACTTCGGATTAATTCGCGTTGGCGGACGTCTTCAGAACTCGTTTTTGGACTACGAGGCAAAGCATCCAATAATTCTGCCAGCTCAGCACCCCGTCACCATCGCCATCATCGATCATTTTCACCGCCAATTCTTGCACAGTGGACCACAAAGCTTGCTGGCTGCACTGCGACAGCGATTTTGGCCCATTGGCGGGCGAAAAACCGTGTCAGCAGTCATCGGCAAATGCATTCGTTGTTTTCGAATGAAGCCCAAGCTTCTCGAGCACATCATGGCACCGCTACCTGCAGATCGAGTGCAACCAGGCCGCCCATTCTGCACAACTGGAATTGATTTTTGTGGACCATTCTTCACCAAGTCAGAAGTCAGGAACAGGCCGCCCACAAAATGCTACATATCAATATTCGTTTGTTTTGCCACCAAGGCAGTACATTTGGAGAGGCTTTCAACCGCATCGTTCATCGCCTCATTAAAGCGATTCATCGGCATCAGAGGCAAACCCAATTCAATCTGGTCTGACAATGCAACAAATTTTGTTGGAGCCCGGAATGAA
The DNA here is from genome assembly GCA_035042505.1 of Drosophila cracens. Taxonomy (NCBI): domain Eukaryota; kingdom Metazoa; phylum Arthropoda; class Insecta; order Diptera; family Drosophilidae; genus Drosophila; species Drosophila cracens. The sequence continues at coordinate 7,128 of JAWNLF010000694.1, read as the reverse complement.
CTGAACGAGTTGAGGCTACTCTTTTTGAGCGACCCTCACATTAAGGAGCTTTCGAACTCTTGCCTTTCGATCGGAATCAAATGGAATTTCATTCCGCCTCGGTCTCCTCATTTTGGTGGTTTATGGGAGGCTGCGGTAAAATCTGCTAAACACCACTTCTACCGCGTCGTTGGAAAATCTGTCCTCACATTTCATGAGCTTCGTACCCTTGTATGCGAAATTTCTGCAATGTTAAACTCACGACCACTTTGTCCCATTTCAGAAAATCCAAGCGATCTAGAAGTTCTCACTCCTGGGCATTTTTTGATTGGAACCCCATATGCCACAATCGAAGAACCCGACATAGCGCATATCGACATCAATCGCCTAAGCCGCTGGCAGCGCGTATGTCAAATACAGCAAGCATTCTGGCGCAAATGGAGCACCAGCTACCTGTCATTACTTCAGGAACGTTCGAAATGGCGCTCATCGATGCCGAACCTGATGACGAATTCAATCGTGGTCCTGAAGGACGACAACGTGCCACCCCTGCAATGGCGTCTTGGCCGGGTCGAGAGCACTATCGCTGGAAAGGACGGCGTCTCGCGAGTCGCCATAATCAAAACGGCAGCTGGCACCGTCAAAAGAGCCGTTGGCAAGATCGCTGTACTGCCCCTTGAAACCAAGTCGGTTGAAACCCTTGCACTTTCAACGGGGGGAGTATGTTCGGGTCAGCAGCAGCCAACAACTAACAATTAAGTACAACATCGATTAAAATTATAACGTAACGTAACTTGCATGCCCATCCCTGGGTTTTGTCTCGCCCTCCTTTGTCTTTGCCTTCCTTTTCGTATTTGCCTTGCACATGCAAGCAAATCTTTATCTATAAAAACACTCTCGCTACGTCGCTCGTCGGTCGCGCATCGGCAAAGGAGACACGCGCATCATATATATAAATGTAATTGTAATTCGCATATAACGAAAACACTGTGAAATATAAGCATAAATCTGTTAATAAAAAGTGAAAGCACACAAACCATGAAGGAAAACAATGTAAACTAATCGTGTTTTGCATTATAACAAAATCACACCACAATACAAACAATATCGAACATAGGTGAGCGTGAAAAAGGCGCTGTCCTCAAAACACTCTATTTATGAAAAAAATATTCTCGGTATTCCTCCAACATTTTGACAGGCTAACGAAAAATAACATCCTCAAACTCTTTGAGGAAATCATTAATTTTCCTCACATTTGTTTTAATTCCAAATTTCGAAATTAGACCCATAATGTTCTGTTTTCTCTTCAAAAACAGAAATGTAACTAAAGAATTATTTTTCTTTATTTATAATAGAGACTTTACTGTGCCACTTTCTTTTGTAATACTTGTCTATACTGGTTTACATCTTTTTTTTAATTTCTTTTCCCATATTTCTTCAAATTTCAAAACATATTCGAGTTTGGTCAATTTCTACTACATCTCCATACGATGCATCTAAATCTAAAAGTTGTACATCATATTTTCCCATCTTTGAACATTTAGGGATAATATAAATATTATAAATATAAAAAATTTGATTTTTAAGCTAATCTTATAAAGACTCTCGTTGACTCACTATCAAATCAAATTTTATTTCCATTTTGACTTAAAGTTAAAATGCACTGCTTATCTGAGTTTCTAATTTTAAAATGTTACTTTATGGTTTCAATCTTGGGACTATCAATTATTGTATCAGGCATCAAGAACTCAATTTGCTGAAGCCTTAACTGGATATATAAATGTTAATGTTAAATGATATGTAAATGTTATAAATGTTATTAATTGAAAACACAACCAACAACACCAGCAACTACTTCAACCACAACCATCACTACAACCACATCAGCAACAACAACAACACCATCAACTACTACAACTACATCAACGACATCATCAACAACTGTTGTGTATACATCACCCACAACAACAACCACATCAACGACATCATCAACGACAGCAACTATGACAACTACTACAACCACAAAAACGTCAACGCAGAGTGTGCATCAACCACATCAACGACATCATCATCAACTACTGAGTGTGCATCAACTACATCAACGACATCATCATCCCCACAACCAACAACATCAGTTACATCATCAGCCCTTTCATCACTTCAACCACCATCACCGACTCAATCATCAACCCCATCACTACCGCCACCACCAACAATAACACGAACTCTTCTGGTCTGTCATCAACTCAGACCAAGGTTTGCATCACATGCAAAATTTAAATAGCATATTCAAAGTGGAGTGACCATCTTCTAACTAATTCACATAAGATGCTTGTGCTTACACCTATGAATACCCAGGTTAAAATGATTTCGAGTGGGTTGAAGAACCTAATTACTACATTTTCTTATGAGAACAAGAACAAAAGCTTAGTGGAACCAGAAGAGCTTCTGAGTGGGGCCACTCAAGAAATACTCCCACTAATAGAGAATATGCTAATAACACACATCGCATGCGAAATGCACTTGATGAAATTAGAGCAGCGGTTGCCGATGTGCAGTTAGCTTTCCCACGGTGGGCTTCTTGTATAATATGCTGACGAAGGCACGTGCGCCTTTGGTTGTGATCGCTGGTTGCAGTTGAGTTCGTCGTTGACGAAACATGCTGAAGCGGCGCAAGATCCGAATGTCGTTTTGTTGCAGTTGCCGCGAGGAGCGCATATTGCATAAATGTATATTTATGTACATTTATTTGCCAAGCTATACGGCTCCTAACAATAATGTGTGTTAAGTATCGCAACCACCAAAGTTGGGCGCCAGTTGTAACGAACATTTTAGTCCGCTTTGTGTTAGCCGGGTTAAAATTCAGCAACAAAATTATATTTGATTGCGATGCGATAATTAATAACACGTAAATTTTTATATAAATTTAACAATGGTTTTATTTGGTTTAATTTATACTGCCCTTATTTGGATGTCACTTGGATTTTAACAGCAATCCACTGAAGCCCTTGGTCAGCTTTGAAGAGTGCTCCTGTTCGCGAGAGTCTGCTCCAGGCACTCCGCGCACCAGCTAGGCAAGCTTATGATTTTCACCAGCCCGACAGCGATATCATACGGCACTCCGGTTATTCACCAGGATTCGTTCGCACACTCTCTGTCTAAACTTAGGCCGAGTCACACTTGCTTCGCTTAGTTTGTGCAGACTTCGCCTGTTACCACAACTCAAGCGTGGCAAGGATTTAAACTTCTCACCAATTTTAAGGACCTCAATGTCCTGCGTTCGCCTTTGTCCTGGCAGCTTCGAGTCCTTCAATGCTTCTTGATTGTGTATCGTCCTGTTCGATACACACGTTCCCACTTATGTTGTACACTGCCGCTTACTTGTCTAGCGTTCATTTGTTTCGTGGCTCCCGCGTAGACTTTGTTCAAAGGTTTTGCGCTTCTCTTAATTATCTGACCGACTCATTGACTTTGATTGACAGACCTCGCCTGTGCTGGGGCGCTCTTTTGTCGCGACTGTACCAAAGATCAAGTGATCTTCTCGGTGGCGTGATCGTTGGTACTTTTCCAATTCCCTTTTGCTGGCGCAAGCTTATGTCTGCCGTTAGTACGAGTATGGATGGCGATATTGCACTCGGCATTCTCCTCACACTATAACGGCACATGTCCTGATGGACATGTGTGTCAGACACGCTCCTACGGCTGACAACCTACGTACGGAAGAGAGAGGACGAAAGAGAGCGAATTCGCCGCAACTGTAAGGGGCGCATATGGCGTAAAAATATATTTTATGTATATTTATTTGCCAAGGCTATAGGCTCCTCACACTATCCCCTTTCTTCGGCAGTGGAAGACTTCCACTATCCAAAGTGTAAACACGCGACCGCGGGGTTGGGGCCCACCAACGCCCTCGACGTCCATCTCTCCGTCGCTGGTCCCGTTGAGGGGCGATGCCCTTAGCTCCAGTTCTTCTCGCTCGTCCCGTTGAGCTTGGAGCCTCCGCCTTGGCACGCGCATCACGCGCACCCACACCAGTGTGGTTGTTGTTGGCCTCTACACTAGTGCCTGTTTTGCTTTGCATATGCACTTGCACTAGTGTGCGTGACTAACTAACTGCGCCTGGGCAAAGGTTTTGTTGTCCTTTTCGTGCGCAAGAGCGGGGCTGCGCGGAGTTGTGAGCGGCCGCTCATCGTTTTACTGCATTTGCGCTCTCCATAGTGCAGCCGTTGTTGTTGTCCGTTTCGTCTAAGCCACGAGCAACCGTTTTCGCACTTGCGGTCTCAACAGTGCAAGCGTTATTGTTGTCCGATTCGTCTAAGCGATGAGCAAAACGTTTTCGGCGGCCGTTGTACTTTTATCCCAAGAGTGATCTCTATGGTAGGTCATGGCCATACTCTCTTTCTGCGTTATATGTTGCTCACTCTAACTGAAATCGGAGCGGCGTGTTCTCCCAGAACATCCTCCGCGTTTAGGGCTGTTCACCTGTTTGGACCCTCGTTAGTTCTCCAGCTTATATTAATGTGTATATATATTTTTGCTATGCATTTTACTCTTAACTTAAAGTTTTTTTTTATTTTTTTTTTTAATATATTTTCCCCTTTTCTGTTGTGGGTTTTATTTACATATAGGTAGGTACTATAACGAACCTTTTCAGTTCGGTTAGTTTTAGCTAAGCTAAAACTCAGCTGAGCTATGGGTTCGAGCAACAAATTTATATCTGACTTCGCTGCGATAATTAATAACACGTTTTATATATCAAACAATGGTTTTATTTGGTTTAGTTTATATTATTATACTTATTTGGATGAACACTTGGCACTCCGTGCACCAGCTAGGCAAGTTTCTAAACACAGGTTAAGTCGGGCTAGTTTCGCTTAGTTTGCGCGGATTCCGCCTGTTATCACAACTCAAGCGTGGCGAAGATTTACACTTCTCATCAATTTTAAGGACCTCAATGCCTTGTGTACTTTTTGTCGCGTCGCAGTCCTTCGATGCTCCTTGTTGGTTTATCGTCCTGTTCTGATACACGCTTGTATTATTCGCACTTTCGGCTTCCTTTCCTTTATGTGTGTCTTGTTGCCGCTTTATGTTTGCCACCGACTCGCGTTGACTCCGCACTGAGTCTGAGACTTCGGACTGACCGCCTATTTTGCACTGACCGCCTTCCTAGGTGCTGCGACGCCCTTTTATAGGCCTGCGTCTCCTCGGTGGCGTGATCTTTGGAAGTTTTCCACGGCTTTGTCGCTTCCGTCCCATTGGTGGAGGTGTCGGGTGGAACATTTGGGTCTCACGCTGGCCCACTAGTGGAATGCGCTGACGGAGGCTAGTGGTGGTGTCAGTTGTCCATTTGGATTCCACGGTGGACTTCTTGTAGAATATGCTGACGAAGGCACATGCGCTTTTGGTTGTGATCGCTGGTTGCAGTTGAGTTCGTCGTTGACGAAATATGCTGACGCGGTGCAAGATCCGAATATCGTTTGTTGCAGTTGTTGCGAAAGGCGCATATAGCACTTGCGCACTTAATAGTGCAAGCGTTGATGGTGTTCGTTTTCGCTACAGTACGACGAGTTGTAACGTTTTCTTTACGGCCGCTGCCCTTGCGTTCTGATTAGTGCAAACGTTGCTTTTTATTATTATTATTATGTCAGCCGGTAAGCATAACACTTTCGGCGGTCACTCCAGTGAACGTTGGAGTAGGTCATGGCCAAACTATTTCTGCCCTATGTGTTGCTCACTCTCACAGCAATCGGAGTGGCGTGTTCTCTCTGAACATTAATTATATTTCCTTTTTTCATATATAGGTGTATACGACTTTTGTATACCTTTTCTTTTTTTTTTTTTCTTACTCTTTCCTTTTGGGCGTTTATTTTATTTTATTGTATATATATTTTTCTTGTATATTCAGTTGTATAAGTGTGCGTCCAATTTCCGTTTTTGAAGTCACACTTAAATTACCACTTTTTAATTTTGGGGATTTGGGGACTCACCCGTCTCCTTGCTGTGTGGCTTCAAGTCGCTCACATGTGCCGTCCTTATCCGCTTGTCTGCCGAGCTCCTTAGCTTGCAGATCACCGGTGATGTGAAATCCACGATTTGGTACGGGCCTCCGTATCTCGGTGCTAGCTTGTGCTGCGAATCCCTCAGCTGCATTTGATAGGTGGTGTAACTTCACCCACACCCTATCTCCGATTTTGGGGCTTCATCGCCTGCGGCGAAGGTAGTGGTGCCTTGCTTGGTCCTGAGATGCGTAGACCGCGGCCAATTGTTTTGCCATATTTTGCTGACATACTTCGCATTGTTGGACATATGCTCTTACGTCTTTATATAAGCCTGACCAATAGTAGCGCGCTGCTACTCCGGCTATTGTTTTTCTGCTCCCCGTATGTCCTGCGGCGGTTGTGGTTCTCGCTTAGGACTTGCGTTCTCTTCCCGGTCGGCACACACAATTTTTACTTCGTTTAGTTGTAGCTAGGCTAAAACTCAGTCGAGCTATAGGTCCGAGCAACAAATTTATATTTGATTGCGATGCGATAATTAATAAGACGTAAACTTCATATACAGTGGCCCACAGCGAAAAGCGGGCAGTGTCAAGTAATTAATGTAATTGCCTGCCATAAGCTAATCATTCATTATTTTTCAAAAATTCCAAATACCTGTGGTAGGTACATATATTAACCACAAATATGATGGATGACCCTAATAAACTGGGGTTTCCCCACCTGATAGGTAGGATTATGTAAAAAAGTAGCCTCTTTTTATGGAAAATTTTATTTGGAGCAGGTACATTGCGGACCCCTGGATGCCATAAAACCCGTATTTTTTACCTAAAGTTGAATATTTTCGGTATAAATAGACCAATCCTTCGTAGTCAGTTTAGTTATGGACTATGGGCAAACGGACTACCATTGCGCAACGAAAACTCATCCAGGAAACAGCTGAAATGGTCAATCTGAGCTACTCAACTGTGTATAAAATCATTTGGCGCTTCGTCGACGCCAATCGGATTAAGGGCATGGCCAGAATGGCACCAAACAAGATTTTCACCGAAGAGGAGGAGCAAAGGATCACCGGGATAATAAGGGGATCTCCCAAGCTATCGGCTCCAAAAGTGGCTCCACAGGTTCAGGATGAATTGGGGAAAAAGTGCTG